>CM033453.1:17930231-17977048 GCA_019425755.1 Amaranthus cruentus | reverse complement strand
ATATATATATACATTGATCTCCCATTTTATTACGCAATTTGGTTTTAGCGTATTCATCGCAGAAATAGCTCTTTCCACTGTAGCTGTTGCAACAGGTAGTATCAAAGCTAATTTCAAAAGCAAATAAACTAAGAGATACACCACATTTTTTTGTCGTCACTAACATCTGAGAAAGTTCACCTAATCCCTTTAAATTACCAAAACGATCATCATTTGGCATATCAACGATGTAAATCTTAAGTTGATCTTCAAGTTCTATAAGATCACTATCTGAAAAATCGCGTGGATAGAACTTACCCTACTTTACTAACTTGTCAAGATCGAAAGCATGAAATGAATCAAGAGGGCTAAAACAAGCTATGGAATGAAGCAATTCTAAATTTGTTTCATTGAAGCGATTGTTCAGTTCCTGAAGTAACATGTCAATAACACTTACAAACAAGTCAACATGATAGTGGTTCCACATTGTAACGTGAGGAGTCTTGCGCCTTGATTTTCCATTGACAAAAAAATTATCATTCATATTAGGGATGAATATTTCATGTTGTTCACAGAAGTTTGTGACATCCTTCAAAAGGGAATCCCACCCTTCATGTCTCATCTTTTGTAATTCTTCTTTGCAAAATGTTACAAGTTGAACGACATTTTCAATATCTTGATCCCTCCTTTGTAATGCTTTTGACAAGACATTTGTTATCCCTAGAATATTAAACATCAATTTCAAGCAAAAACTAAAATCAAAAGTTTGTAAAGTTCTTGACAAAAATGATGCTTCCCCTATTTGTTCTCTTTCTATACCATCTTGTGCAAAAACATAATAATCGTAAATTGACATAATAATCAATTAAGTAAAACATAATTAAAATTAAAATCAATATTTTTAATGATTATATTTAAAATTACAATTCATCAATATTTAATTTAGATTATAGTTTATTAAAGATTAAAATTTTAATCAAATTTTAATATTACATGATAATAATAGTAAATTGACATAATAATCAATTCAGCAAAAGCATAATTAAAATTAAAATCAATATTTTAAAAACTCTTGACTATATTTAAAATTACAATTTATTAAAAAAATTACCTATCCTTGAATTATGGTGGGGCTGTGGTAGATGGGCGACTGACGGAGTGGCGACTGGCGGCAAGAGGTAGGCGGCTGGTGGCAGGTGGCCGGTGCTGTGGTGGGAGGTCGGGAATTGATAGGTGGGTGGCCAGAATAAATGTTGGAGAACCGAATGGAGTTCGTGGGTTTATTTATAGAATAGAAGAATTAATTAGGTATTAAATGACATTGGAAATTAAAACTGTCATTAATGGGCTTTATTGAACACAGAAAATAATTACATATAATCCATTTAATATACTTAAATATCACAGTAAGTTGGGGAGCAGGGATGGTATCCTCTCTTACCTTGTATCACATTTAATATATTTATATATATAGGATCAAATAAGAAAGATTTTAAAATGAGAAGGATTTTGTTTGGTTACTATGTATACAAAAAGAAATACTATGTAATAAAGTAAGGACATTTTAAAAATTTTGTTATAGTTATTTTTCTGTGTAATATAGTTACTTTTACAATTATGTGTTTTTTCGCTCAATCGTGACCATCGATTTTTTTACTCTAGTGAAATCAAGGGTGTAGAGTCTTTCTTACCCTTCTCGTAAATTCATATTGCAATAAATAGAGCTTTTACGCATATACATTAAAGTTGTGGCATTTTCTTTTGAAAATACTAGGCCAAAAGATTCGATCCAAAACATTTTGTTTCATATGTCACATAAAGTAAAATTGTCATAAAAGGATTTAAACAACAACAACAATATTCATACAAAAATTGAATGAACAGCACTACTGTTAGATTGTATATCCATCATATGATCTTCACTTTATTTAGACAAAGTGAAGAAGGACGGAAAAGCGGTGGATGGTTCTAGTATGGTCTTCCCCATCACAATATTTATCTACGATCAACCCACCACCGTCCACCTGGATGAGCATTCAAATACTTCCGCATCTATTATAATTAACTGGGTATACCTATCAACATATTTTGGGCATTCTCTGAAAGATTTTAGGGGCTCTGTAGAAATTTTTATTTTGCGCATTATATATAGTAAATATATTTTTTTTATTGATAAACTGAACATCTTTTTTATTAACTTTTTCATATATGCCAGAAAGAGGGACCTTATACGGTCGGTCACCTCGCACAACCTCAAAGACCCCTGACATTCGATATACCGACATTTTTAATACTTGTCTCACTTCACTACACCACATACTTTGCTTTCAGTGGAATATATTTAACGATATTTAATTTAAATGTCGCTACTTCAAATTTTTAATATTATATTTAAATGATTTAGTGACATTTATTAGAGTTTTTTTGCTGCATAATAAAAAATCAAACAAAAGTTTTTTTGCAACATAGGATACAGTGAAATTTCTCATAAATGTCACTAAAAACTATGGTAATAATTACATATGTCACTAAAAACCATATAAAATGTCGCTAAATCACTTTATAGAGAAATTTAAAATAAAAACCTGCAATTATTACACTGAAAATATAAATCAGTGGTATTTTTTTGTAATGTTTTTAGATCCTATATCTCGAAAAGTTAATTTGTTATAGCGCTTTGATTAGGAATGGTCATGCGTCCAGGACCCTGCTAGAACTGCTAGATCCACCACAGACCTGCCCCTTTTTTAAGGGTTTGAGTCTTATTTTTTGAGACACGTCGAATCCGGGTCAGATCTAGATCTAAAAAATATTTGGCGGGTCTGGGTTTGAGTCCAAGATCTGGACCCTATACCCGCCCAGCAGACTCGGTCCCGAACACTTATGTTATAAATTTTTGTGAAATGGTGTTTTTAAGAAACAACTTGTGTTATATGACACCATCTTACGGTGAAACGATATAAAACAAGTAGGCCATCAACTAAATGTTTCTATTATTGGGCTATTTAAGTCAAGTATGAGGCATGTCTCACGGTAATACCGTCTCATACAAGAATTCGTGTTAAAGAAATTGTTATAACCTGCATAGTACATATTCTTGGAAGTAACATCTATAAACAGATGATTTCATATATTTAGAGCTAGTAATAGTTAAATTTTAAATCATTTGTATATGAAAGTTAAATACATTGGCGAAAGAAACAAACAAAGAAATATTTTGTACATTTTTCTTATTATTATTGGGTTGTTTTTCATATTGGCATGGTTCTTCAATAGTTGTTCTTGAATATAGGCTACAACTACACTTTTCAATCATGTTAATGTGCTATTCTTACTATTAATTTCTCAAAATTATGTATGCTAATTTTTAAGAAAATTATTAGTTAATTTTGATTTGAAATAAATTAGTTAAAATCTCAATTGATTAGAAACATTAATAGATCAACAATTTCAAAAAACTTAAATGTGGCTTATAAATCAGGATGGAGGAAGAATATTGGCCTATAAGTCAAGGATGGAGGAAGAATAACTTTAATTTTATTTCGGATAGTTATTAATCAAATGTAGCTTGATTCAAATCAAACAAAATTCCTTTGAACTCTTTTCAAATAAATTTTTTTATTTGAAAATAAACTTTTTTAAATCTTACTTTTTATATTTCGTAAGGAAAAAATCTTTTATATATATATATATATATATATATATATATATATATATATATATATATATATATATATATATATATATATATATATATATATATATATATATATATATGTTTGGATGTTTATTTCATCATTTAATTCATTATTTGGATGTTTATTTCACCATTTAATTCATCAACGCTCTAAAATGGTGTAACAGTTTTGTTTATTCTATTTAATTCATTAATTGATATTATGGCTTATGTAATAGAGCAAGTAAATATGTATTAATGCTTGAAATGCATCTTTTGAACTTTATAATCTAAGTTAAGTACATTAAGTGAATATTATGGCTTATGTAATAGAGCTTAAGGACCCCTTTTGTCAAAAAGGCCAATAATTTAAATGAATACAAAATTGTTACAACATTTGAGAGCGCTGATGGATATTGCGGTGAAATAAACGTCAAAATGGTGAATTAAACATTTGAGAGCATAAAAATGGTTTAGGAAAAATTATAAAGATAACAACCAACACTTATTAAGGGTATAAACGTCAAAATGCTAAATATATTACGAAAACTGCTAAGAATTTAACGGATAATGCTACGACAGTTATATAGTGCATAAACTAGATGCAATCATGTGAAAAAATACGTGAAATTTCTCAACTAAAAATAATAATGTGGAACTATTACATGTGAAAATGATGGGGTTTGGGTCTAAGTCGTGTTTGATCAAGTTATAACGACGAAGCGGTGTTTTGGTTATAGTTCAAAACTTCCGTATAATGACCCATGAATTTTGGTAGGGTTTGGAGTCGATTTCTGTCCAATCAATTTTTGGCATGTCTCTTTGCTAGTCAATAGAAATTTATGACTTAGTAATAGAACACTTCAAAACATTGCTGACAACATTACCATTTAAAATTGCTATAAAAATTTTTCTCTCTAACACTTAATGATGATGTCATTGTTTTTATGACTATTTTTATTTTTGACTTTAAAACTCACATCATTTAATGTATTAGAAAATCATATATATTTTTTCAATTATTTATAAATTTTTTTATTTTATTTATTAAATGAGTATTATTTAGTTTAATGGATTTTTGGAAATGGTTAAAACATAATATACTTTTAAAGAATTATTTTTATTTATACAATTGGTTACTTAAATGCAATGCTTTATTCTAATATAATTCTCGTTGTGACTATTTTTATGTAAGTCAATTATATTTTTCATGACAATTTTTTTTTCGTTTAAACTTTTATGAAATAATTTTACATATTTTGTGTTATATTTGATTTCAAATGTGTTATTAATAGTTGTAATACTTTTTATAAATTAATGTAATTTATGTCAGAAAATTTAATAAAACCGTACATCACACGGACGCTATCTAGTTCAAGACTATATTTAAACTTGTGTAAAAAGTAGTTAAAATAAGAGTAGATTTTTATCTCATTATTGAATCACAAATTTTAAAATGTGACCGTTTGATGTTAAGACGATTTCTGCTAAGCTTGTTTATGTATATTTGTGTCTTAAAATAATCAATTATAATTTAAAAGTAATCAATTTCAAAAATAAACTAATTATATAAGATCGTATCTTATAATATGAGACTTTTTTACTATAGGGCTGCTACTTAATTAATGCATCTACAGATCCCAATTTCAACATCTATTTTAATGTACTGATAAAGATTCCGAGAACCCTCTTGTCATTTTCAGTGATAATTGAAACACCAGCCACATACACTGCAACAACTTCCACCTTCTTATGTGGGCCAGTTTTCATGGACGGTCTTTGTTTTCAATTGTCAATAAATGTTGTAGAAGTAATTCATTGCAGGTGTGTACATATATCAATATACTATCGAAAGTCTCACATGTGTAACACGTCTTATTAGACCGGCTTAGTTATACTCTCTTCAATTCTATTTAAATGTATTATTTGGTTGGGCACGGTTATTAAGGGTGGTATGAGGTCCATTATAAAGTGAGTAGTTGGAGTATTTTAAATGATTATATTAATTGTAAAGGTGGTAGTGAGGGTATTGTAAGTAGTAAAAGTGGGGGCATTTTGAACGTTACTTGTGTGAACATGGGGTATTTAGATAATAAAAAAAAAAGATTGACAAAAAAGGAAATGTGATAATTGATATGAATTTGCCAAATAAGGAAATGTGACAACTAAATAGAATTGGAGGGAGTACTTCCTTTGTTTTAAAATACTCGTTATATTAGATATTATGGTACCATTCATCTCTAAAAAGTTTATTTTATATATTACGGCTAATGTGTAAGAAAAAATATAGTCAAATAATTTCAATCGTCTTATCGCATACTTTCATAATATCATAATTTTATAATTTTTAGTGAAGTCTAGTTTAAGATATAAATAATTCCCTTCAAAAAAAGATAAATGATTGAAATTACGCATTAGATTGTGCAAATAGTGAAATATAGCAACTACAATGAAAAGAAGGAAGTATGTATTTATAAATTATTTTAAAATTAAAATGATCAATTTTAAAATTTAAAAAGTCAATTTTAAAACTTAAAAGACCAAGTTAGACTTTTGAATTGATATTAAAGTCATGAAATTTGATAAACTCTATAGATTAAAAGGTCAATTTTAAGACTTCAAAAATAATTCAAAAACTTAAAGACCAATGGCAAAGTCTGTAATTCTCATTGGTCATTGCAACTTTAAAGCACAATGACTTAAACATTGAAATTTGTATTAAAAATTCTAAACTTGGTCTTTTTAATTTTAAAATTGGTCTTTAAAGTTTTGGATTGATCTTTTAAATCTTTTAAATTAGTATGTTAGAATTTTTTTAAAACCAAATGAAGACTCAATTGAATAATTTCAAGAATAAAAGACAAATTTTAAGACCTAAAAGATCTATTCTAATACTTTGGAGTTGACATTTCAACTCATAAAATTTGACAATTTTGAAATTTAAAAGGTTAATTCTAAAACTTAAAAGTTCTAAAGTTTAAAAGAGCAATTGCAAGACATAAAATCTGCTTTTAAACTTCAAAGTATGATGACTCAAACATTGAATTTAATATTACAAACTTTGAAATTGGCCTTACAAAGTCTTGAAATTGGTCTTTTAAGCCTTTAAATTGATATGTCAAAATTTATAAAAAAAAAAGGAAGAGAAATTTCATGTAGTGACCCTAAGCTTTTGGCTTTTCCACAAATGTTTTTTAAAATACGCGTGGATTCCTTGAGCTTTTAACTTTTGTATGTGGTAGTCAAAATGTTACGTTTTTGGTTAAAATATGTATTATTTCAACTGAATTTTGAAATATGTGTTTAATTAGGGTGATTATGATATTTATTTTTTGAAAACGGTCATTACATTGGGTAAAAATAGCGTAAAGTTAACAAAAAAACATCATTTTGTCTACCACGTGAAAAAATTGAAAGGTTAAACGCAGAGTTAAAAAAAGATTTGTCTACCACGTGGAAAAGTCAAAAATTCAGGGTTACTACATGAAATTTCCCAAAAAATACTAGGGTAAGGATTAGTCGCATGGCTTAGGTCATCTCACGTGTAGGGGTGTTCATAACCAAGTAACCGACATTTCGGATACCAGCAAGGCCGGGTACCTGGTTAGTCGGGTAAATATTTTAACGGCCCGTGTCCTGGCCCGATTTATCTGGGTACCCAAATAAATCTGGTCGGGACACCGGGTACCCGACACATTTTGTAGCATTGAAGAAGAAATTACTTGACATATTTAAAACCTCTATTTGATATATGCCATAAACGTTTACTTTCCATACTCTAAACATCTAGTTGACACAACCTAAACACCAGTTTGACACATCATAAACACCTACTTAACATATTCTAATCACTTACTGTCCAATGATAACTTATAACCTTCAAGAGAACTTTAAAGTGATCATTATATAGTCTTATAGAAATCACTTCAAACCTTAAATTGAGTACTCACAATTTCAAATTAATCAACACAAAAAAAAACACAATTTTTAGACTAGCCAAAACAGTCGAAATTTAGTCGGTATAAAATTATACCGACTAAATTTCGACTGTTTTGAGATAGTCGGCTCAAAATGGTAGAAAAATCATTTTAGTAGGAAAACAGTCGGAAATTTCCGACTAACTTGGTTAGTCCGAAATTAGTCGGGAATTTTCGACTACCATTTAGTCGGAAATTAGTCGGTAAGTACTAGGGGTGTTCAAAACCGGGTACTGGGTCGACCCGGATCCGGAAATTCGGGTACCCGCTTTTTCTGGTACCTAAAATTGCGACCTAGTTCCGAACCGATTTTGTTAGAATGTTTTTTTATTTTTTTATTTTTTTGTCGGTTTGTTGTTCAACCATATGTTTGTTTATTTCTATTTTTACTTAGAATAATTTTTTTATATAAAATTCAAATACAAACTCTCAAAAAATCTTTAACTTAATTAGTCATAAAAGATTAATTAAGAAAATGAAAGAATAATATTATTGTCCATGGGTTTAAGTAAGAATAATTATAAAATTCAAATACTAACTCTCCAAAAATATTCAATCCAAGGTTAGCTTAAGAGATATCATGATCATTTTATTTACCAAAAAAAATAATAATTAAATAAAATCGGATACCGGATACCCGGTTTCCAAAAAGTCGTGACCCGGATCCGGATCCAGTATCCAGTTTTAAAACCGGGTACCTGACCCGAATCATCCGGTTTGCGAAAACGGGGTAAATTACCCGGTTTTAGAAACCGGCTATCCGGTTTTTCGGAGTGGGTTATTGTGAACACTCCTAGTAAGTACTATTTCAGAATTCAACCCAAAATAACAAGAAAAAGAAAAATTTGCGACCACCTGTCTGGTCCGAAAAAAAAAATTTGTTGAATGAACCACGTCATGCACAGGTCACACCAGCCAAGTCAGCAACTATAACACTCCTTCCTCACAATGTCTTGGGTAGGATTTGAACCCAAGACCTCCAGGTTAGAATGCTAAAACTCCAACCAGTAGGCCAAGTATTCATTATTGATACTTTTAGTTATGTTTGAATTTATAACAATATATTACTCCTACCACTTATTGTATTATTATTATTATTATTATTATTATTATTATTATTTTTTTTTATTTTATTTTATTTTATTTTATTTTTTTTTTTTTGGCAAATAAAAGAATTTTTCATTCACCAGAAAAAAAATAATACACCAAGGCAATAAAACTCAGATTTTCTTATTTGCATCAGTGTGGAAACGAAGTCCACCTTCTATGAAGGGTTTCCCCGTCCCACTCTTCATGTGCGTACGAGGCGTAAAATTAGCTTCATTGTAATCATGTAATCTATACATGATTCAATGTCCAGGAGCTCCACCAAGCAGTGCACCAGCAGTACAAAGAACATATCAGAGCAAAAACCAGTAGTAGTCCAGCAAGGCCATCCCCATATCAGATCATGAGCCAGCAACGCCATTAACCAATTCAAATATAATACATAACATCACAGATCAAAACCAGTAGTAGTCCAGATCAACCCACCAGTATAAGCACAAAAAACCAGACCCAACGTATCTCATGCATTGAACACGCCTTCACATAAAACCAACATCTAACCTCACAGCTGATGCGCAAGCCAATATTCGTGAAGTGCAAATCAACAGAATGGCAGCAGACTCAACCCAAGTACCCAAGAGTAACTATGAAACAACTACCTATCATGCACACACCAACAACAATTGTTGTACACCAGCAGAAAAGGCCAAGAAAACGCATAACATCATCAATAGTTGTGTACACCAGCAACTTCCAACACAACAGTAATATATCCTAGCTCAGAACATCAATTAATTAGCTTAGCATATGTATCAAATAGACCAAAACACCTCAACCCAAAATAATCATAAAGAGAGCCTAACAGACCAGTAGGGACACAACAAAGGCACAACAGCAGCTGAATCCAAGAGAATGACTCAAGCAAAGGAGACACCAGCTGAATCTAGAATATTCAACACATAGCATCGTTGTCTAATTTATGTTTAATCATAAGACATACTTGCTTGGGAGAACGCAAAAAAGCAGACCAAACCGCCTCATTCCTACACTTCCAAATATAATAAAGAGTGCAGGCATAAATGGCAGAAAATACCTTTTGTGTGGTTTTGGGGATATGTCGCTGCCGAAAGTCCATCCTGTGAATGGGCTTGAAAGTGATACCAGTCCATGATTGAACCTCTGCGATACACGAGTGACTGAAAGGACAGAGAAAGAAGAGATGATCCTGCGTCTCAGGGCATAAACCGCATAACGGGCACAACTCCTCGTCCACCACTCCCAACTGATGCAACTTCTCTTTGGTTTTTAGACCACGTCGAACTACTAACCAACATAGAAATCGGGTTTTAGGTATCGAGACTCTGTTCCAGACAAGGTGACGCCAATGAACCTTATGTTAAGATGCCAGGGATTGCTCATACGCCAATGGAATAACTAGGTTGACAAATCCATTGACGAAAGGCTGCAGTCACTGCACACAGTTTCCTGATGGTCCAGCTAGCCGTGGCAGGAGCATTAAAGATTTCCCAGCGCCCTCCTTTCATATAAACACCATGAACCCATCGAATCCATAAAATGTCCTGCATGGTGTGGATGTGCCAAGCTATTTTACCCAAAGCTACCTGATTCCAAATATGGATATTACGCACTCCAAGGCCACCCACCTTCTTAGGAGTACAGACCTCCTTCCATCGAATATTACCCGGTTTATTAGAAGTGGAGATCCCAAACCACAGGAAGGACTTACAGATGGAATTAACAAGGTTGATTACCTTTTTAGGGAGAATGAAGATCTGACACCAATACGAAGAAATGCCCATCAAAATTGAGTTAATTAACCGCAAGCGAGCTGCATACGATAAATGTTTAACTTGCCAAGAGCTAACACGTTTAGTCATCATATCTGCCAATTTTTCACAATCCGCAATACTAAGGTTCTTGGAAGAGAGAGGCACGCCTAAATACTTAAACGGAAGAGTCCCCAAAGTAAACTGAGAAGTGCGCCGAATATCCTCCTTGAGGGACTGATCAACCCCATCCAGGTAAATTGCCGATTTGCCCGAATTCGCATGAAGCCCAGAGGAAGAAGTGAACCTCTTAATACAATCGCAGATGATACGCACCGACAAAGATCCCCTCTACAGAAAATCATTAGGTCATCCGCAAAACATAAATGTGCGAGCTTAATGGTTTTACAACGAGGATGAAACCCAAAATTTCCTACAATACTCTTCAAGCTCCTAGAAAGATATTCCATCCCGATGACAAATAATAATGGGGAGAGAGGGTCACCTTATCGTAACCCTCGTTTAGCCGCAAAAGAATTAGATGGAGAACCATTGATCATCAGGACATAACTTGTAGAAGTGATACAAGTCATAATAATTTTGATGAACTTGTGGGGAAAATTTAGAGTCGCCAGCATTTTCTTGAGAAAGTTCCAATTCATCGTATCATACGCATTACATAAGTCAATCTTCATTAGACAACTGGGCGCACAATGAAATCTAGTATAATGTTTAACAAGGTCTTGACAGAGCAAGATGTTATGCATGATGCTCATCCCCGCCACAAAGGCACCTTGAGCTGAGTCTATCAAAAAATCCAACACCAGCTTCAGCTTCATACAAATAAGCTTGGATATACACTTATACAATACGTGGCAGCAAGAGATAGGTCGGAAATCACCTGGATGCAAAGGATTAGGCACCTTAGGAATCAAGGTAATGGTGGTGGTGTTCCATGTAACACCCCGGCCCCTCGGACCGCCGGTGACTACTCATGGAGACTGTAGACTAGCCCCACAAACCAACACAAGTCTTTCCAGCGCACTTTGGCCTCACTCGTGCGCACTTGGGAAAACTTTCCAGGAGGTCACCCATCTTAAGATTGCTCTCCACCAAGCACGCTTAACTGTGGAGTTCTTAGCAAATGGGCTCCCTAGAAACGAAGATGCACCTTGTTGATATGAGTAGTCTATCAATCCCTTTTCAAGCTAAATCTGGGGTATCACATTCCAACTCTTAAGCATTTTGCCATTTTCAAAGAATTGCGTAACCGCTGCTATGATATCACTACCCACCACTTCCCAAGCAGCCTTATAAAATCCACTATTGTAGCCATCTAGCCCCGGAGATTTATTGTTAGGGATACTCCACAATGCTTGCTTGATCTCAGCAGGAGTGAATTTTAGGTCAAGAAGCGCATGATGAGCAGCAGATAAGATAGGACCATGATACACAGTGTCAATATTAATAGGAACCCTGTCTCTATCCTCAAAACAAAAAAGCTCAGAATAAAATTCAAAAAACGCTTGACGAATTTGAAATTGTTCACAGATCTCCCGCCCTTTGAAGCGAACAAACATGATCTTATTCTGACGTATCTTGTGATTAATGCTTTGATAAAAGAAAGCATTATTATCATCCCCATAATAAACCCAATTCATCTTTGCTTTTTGTTGGAGAGCAGAAGTCAACTCTTGTTGCAGGTTATGAAGCAAGGCATGAGCATTCCTCTCCTATGAGGCCAGATGCAGATCACCCGGAGTATCATGAAGCAAGTTCTGGTAATGGAGAAGCTCAGATTTAGCTTGTTCCACCTCCATATGGATACGTTCCTTGCCATATAAAAGTTTCAGCTTAGATTTCAGAAGTCTCAACTTTTGTGTAATTTGGAAGCTGGCACACCCCTCAATATCAATACTCCATTGATCTCGAACTACACCAATGAAACCCTACTTTTGAGCCCAGCAATTGAAGAAATCAAATGGCTTATGAGCAGACAACGTAGCGGAAAAGGATACTAACATAGGAGTATGATCATACTCGCCCTCAGCAAGAAAATGAACCAGAGCATTTGGAAACCTGTCCTCCCATTGGTCATTCCCTAGCACCCTATCTATTTTACTCATAACCCGATTGTTCCCCGCTTGCTTATTAGTCCATGTAAAGAAACGACCATGATAATTCAGATCATGAAGTCCACAATATGCAAAACAATCCCGAAAAGGCTAAACTTCAAGCGCACAGGGATCCAAGCCGCTCATCGAACTGCGCAACACAATTAAAATCACCAAGAATAATCCATGGGGATGAAATAGACTGGCTCAAGACCCCTAGCTCATCAAACAAGTGTTGACGTTCCTGTCTGTCATTAGATCCATACACAAAAGTACACATAAACGTATTACCATGGACCGGTGAAACCTCAAGATGAATAAATTGACTGTGACTACTCAAAATATCCACATGCACTTCCACACTCTTCCAACCCACTATTATGCGACCACCTTCATGCCAAGCCAAATTGGTAGTGATACACCAGTTGGGAAACATACGAAGATAAAGCGCTCCCAAACCTTTACGCTTTACCTTAGTCTCAAGGAGCCCAACAAGACTAAGATTATGGTAAGCAATGAAGTTAGCTACTTCAATCTGCTTCCTAGTCTTATTGATACCCCTTACATTCCACGCTCCAAAACTAATCATCGCAACCCGTGAGATCAGCTCCCTGTGCTATCACAACCGAAGAGTCACTAATCTCACTAGAAGGATGATCCACAGATAAAACATTAAAATCATTATAAAGAGATAAGGACGAGTGTCTCACCAAAGTCGTATGAAGAAGCTGTGGGGATAAGGAAGGAGCATCAACCAAGGATTAACCTTGAATACCAAGAGCTAAATTAGGTGCATGCTCAACTCCCTCAAAACCTTGCTGACTTGAACCAACACTAGGAGAAATAGGAGCTGGTGTATGGGACATGGTCTGTTGGGAGCTCGAGACCTGCTGTTGCTCAACAGGACGCACCACCAAACCTTCTGTTTGCTGAGTAACCGTCTCCTTATGACCCTTGGGAATACCCCGTGTCTTGAAAGCCCTCTTTAGCGGTCGAAACCCATTCTCATCCACCTGTAAGTTAGAAGCTTAAATACCTTATACCTACCCTACAATTCTCAACCACATGTCCAAATTGTGAACATTTAGTACACCATGTAGGAATCCAATCACATTGAACACGTAGAGTAACTAGTTGGTCATGTTCATTAGAAAAAAAGAGTTCCTTCGGGAATCCATCCGCTACGGTCATATCAACAAGGACGCAAGCATACATCATACGAGACTTTGTCAAAGTGGCATTGCCCACCTTTAAAACATTACCCAAGTAACCGACTATCTGCTTCAGAATATTTCCAGTCCAATACATAACATCCAAGTTTGGAAGCTTAACCCACACCGGGATAGATGTTAAGCTTGATTTCTCATAAGAAATACTCGGAAACCACGATTTGACTATAAAGGGCTTCTTATCGAAAAGATTACCACTCATATTACAGGCTTGATCCTGATGTTCCTTCGAGGTGAATCGCACAAGGAAAACGCCCCTATTAACCATACCCACTTCTCAATATGGAGATCTCTCCAAATACGGCGGACAAAGCCTTCCACCACTTGAAGAGGGGGGTTGGCACTAGTTACGTAACACACAACCGAGAGGTCCCAATACTTAATTTCTGATTCAATATCTCGTTTGGTAATCTTATCAATTTTACGAACAGTTGCTAAGTATATTACTACTCGAATTAGTATAGTATTAGTCGTAGTAGTGTAGTATTACTCGTATTAGTTGTATTAATATATTATTACTCGTATTAGTTGTGTTAGTGTATTATTATTATGTTATTAGTTGTATAAGTATATTACTACTCGAATTAGTGGATTATTAGTACTTTATTATTATTCGTATCATTCTATATACTAAAACAAAGACCACCTAATGACACATGTCATCCTCTGGTAAAAAATTTTCCCGCTCAAATTTAGCTTCTCACATACATTTTCTTATAACTTCATTGTAGCTTTCACGATAAGATTACTATACATTAATGCATGCTATTGCAATAAGTTTGACTATTAATTTTGCCTATCTTTAATAAGTGTTGTTAAATCAGCAACTTTTCCACCGAAATGAGAAACTAATCTTGAACATGTAAGCAAGATCTAGCCCAGAAACGTAAAAAAAAAAAATTAACAAAACAAAAACTAATATAGCCTTAGAAAATAAAAAATAAAAATAAAAAAATAAATAGAAAACAAAATGAAAACGAAACCAAAACCAAAATAAAAACAGAGATTCAACCCACAAATTGAAGTTGTACCGTAATTTTTCGTTGAAGTTGAATATCTAACCCACAAAACCAAAATAAAAACAAAGATTCAACCCACAAAACCAAAATAAAAACAGAGATTCAACCCACAAAATTAAAATAAAAACAGAGATTCAATCCAAAATAGAGATTCAAGAACCACATTCTAACCCAGATCTATATTTAGAAAACCAACAGATACTTTGAAGTTGAAGGAATTAATGAGGGAGAGGTGGGAGTTTGCCATTAATGGCGTTGGGTTACAGGCATTAGAGAGGGAGAATTAGCAGAGATTTCTATAAGAGGGAGAGTTGGGGTATGTTTTAGGGTTATAGATTAAAGGGTTTATAGAATAAAAGAACATTTTATCAATTGTTTAGGAAGATAGAGATAAAAAAAAAAGAAATTTTAATTATAAGTAGGTATTGTTGTGGGTAAATTAAATAATTAAATGGATGATGTATGATTGATGGTGATATGTGAGGTAGGAATAAAGTGAGGATAAAATAAGTAGATTATTTTTGTCAAATATAGTAATGTTGCAAGTAATATAAAACTTCCAAAAACGGTAAATGTTACAAGTAAAATGGAACGGATAAAGTATGTGATTTGAGTAACATTGAAAACAAATTTTCTTTCCTTTATATGCATTGGAATATTAGATGTGATTTTAGTAATATTAAAAATAAATTTTCTATTTAAGATTCATCTTCTATATATTAATAAAAATCATTGCGACATTTTCTACCTCTAAATTGAGCATGCCTTTTTATTTATGATGTAGTTATTTGTCATCATTCTATATACTAAAATGTTTACTAAATGAGGTTGATAAATAACTTTATCAAGTAAGCGGCTAATATACAAATATACATTAATTACAATAAAAATAATAACCAATATTAATTTAGTCGGTTCTAATCACTTTTTTAAATAACTATATTAGTATTACTCCAACCGAAAAGCAATACTAATTGACAAGTATTTAAAAATAACATTATAAATTTCTTAGCTATAAAATTATTATATTAGTATTACTCTAGCCTAATAGAGGCACCAAATCAATCAAAATAAAATTACGTGACTAGGGATGGTCATGGGGCGGGTCTGGAGCGGGTCCAACCAGATCCGGACCCGGACCCTTTTAATTTTTTGAGATTCAGACCCGGATACGGATCCTAAGGGTCCAAAATTTTCAGACCCAAACCCACGCCCTCCGAATTTGATGGGTCCAGGGTCCAGGGTCCAGGGTCCTTAATGGGTCTAAAAAGAGTCTCTTTTATTTGTCAAATTTGAACTATTTGTAAGTTATTATATTTTTCGTATATTTGTAAGAGAGTTATTATTGCATTTTACAAATATTTAATACTAATTTAACATCTAAAGTCGCATAGTGCCATCCATATACGCTTAAATTCTATTATAATTTATAAATACTAGTTCGAGTTCATGAAATAAGGGTAATTGGGTTAGCACTAAGCAAGTAGCATATATATTATTAATATATATTATGATTATATGAAAAGAAAATAAGTTTTGGAGGCAAAATTCATATGAAAAGAAATAAGGTCTCGAACCCGGACTCGGATCCGCCAACTATTTTTTAGATCCAGATCCGACCCGGATCCGATGGGTCTCAAAAAATAAGTCCCAGACCCTTAAAAAAGGGGCGGATTCGGGGCGGGTCCAACAGGGTCCTGGACCCGTGACCATCCCTATACGTGATTTTTTGTCAATATTAGTTATTAATAAATAATTATTAAATAAAAAATTTGATATATTAGTTTTGTAAGATATTTCCTGTAAGGTCGTAACTCAAAAAAAATTTTGTAAATCAAATATTTGATTGTTATCGGTAATATTATGTATTTATGGTTTCTATCACATGCTTCATTTATTTACTTACACAAATATTTACATTATACCCAATTATTTGATAATTTGTAAATTTCTTAGCTTTAAAATAATCTAATAAGGATTATTATAATAGTTGGTCATGCATTCGACCCTTAGCTTTAAAAGAAATTTCTCTTTTTGACCCTACATTTAGTGATAGCATAATAGTGGCACCAAATCAATCAAAATAAATTTGAGTGACTTTTTGTCAATATTAGTTATTAATAAGTAACTATTAAAAAAAAAGAATTTTTGATATATTAGTTTTGTGAGATATTTTCTGTAAACCAAAAATATTTTGTAAATCAAATATTTAGTTATTACCGACAATATTAGGTATATGTGGTTTTCCTCATATGTTTAATTTATTTACTTGCAAAAATTTTTACATTATACCCAATTATTTGAAAATTGTTCTATAATATCAAAAAAAAGTTGTTACTTAATAAGACCGTTCACAATAGTTACTCCCTCCGGCCTTTTTTGTTTGTCCTATTTGAGGATTTCACACAAATTAAGAAAGGTGAAATCTTTGTAGATATTGGGTATTATTTTATTAGAATAGTTGTGTGAATTAATGATTGTATTGGTATTATGAGAGAGAAAATATAAATTAATTAAAGATAAAGTAAAACAAAAAACAAAAAAAAATGATTGTCATTAATAAGAAAGAGAACCGTACACAGCCATATTAGGAAAACAGAATTTATGTTTTAGTTACATAGGGGGCTTTCCATTTTAGGAAAGTTTTGGAGGGTAATTCCAAATTAAGGAGGGAATTACATAAAATCTGAAAAAATAAACCCAAACATTATTAGGCAATTACAATAAACATGGATTACTTATGTAATTGAAGCTAATCAAGCAATAGAAATCAAATGACTATACAAATTCTGCTGTAGATATATATAAACACAGCAACTGTGAGCAAGTAATTCAAGCAAAGAACAGGGGCTTCAAAAATCAGTAGCTCCAAATAAAATCAGTAGCTTCAAAAATCAGTTTCTCCACAAAATCAGTGATTCAAGTACAAAATTAGAACCTTCACCAAAAATCAGTAGCTCCCAAAAAATCAGAAGCTAATAACAGAACCAGTAGCTTCGAAAATTACTGCATCATTGAGGTTTCATCATTCAAAACTTAACTCAAGAACATGAACATGAACAGAAACAGTCTCAAAAAGAACATCAGAAGACAGTTGCAAACTCTCAAATTCAACAGCTTCTCAAACAAAAAAAACATATCAAAACCTTAAATTCGAATAGCCTCAATAAAACACATCAGATCAAGAACGAACATCATCATCAAAATAACAGCAGATCAAAACCAAAACAAACATCATCATCATCAAAAAAAAAACCCAAATTTTTTCAACAACACACAAATCCAGAAGTCACCCAAAATATCAGAATACAACCTAAATCCCAAATTTTCGTTCATCCTCAGCTATGAAAAAAAAAATTAAACATAAACTTAAACAAGTTCGTCTTACAATTATCGACGACGTTTTTTTGGGTTTTGTTTAGCCCTAGCAGAAAGAACTTCTTCCGGAGCATCAGGAACAACTAATTAGTCTTCTTCTTCAACAGGAGGACTTGAAGGAGTCGATTTTGTTGGAGATTCATACACGAATCTAACAATATTCAGAGGTGGATCTTTCCCATTAAGGTAACACCAAGTAGGAGGAGAACTATTTTCGCACAACTTTGAACAAGCATCATCTTCAAGTACCTTTTGATAGGCCTCAAGTTCTTTCTTAGACCATCTTAAAATCTCATTCGAGTAAGAGTGTGACAGGCCATTCATGGAACAAGAACACAATTCACCATATTCACAAAGCCCATTATATAAATAACATGGAATTATTGAAGAATTACTAGATGTTTTCTTCTCCATAAGTAAACCCAAAAAAACGTCAATGGTGGATGAAGAACAGGGGGCTTTTTTTAAGACAAGAACCAAAAATGACGAAACTTACCTCTAATTGTAGATAAAAAGCAAATCTATATTTTAGTCCAAAAAATTTGAACCCAAATTAGGGAAAAAACAGGGGGCAAAGCTTCAAACAATCCATGAAAATGGCGTCCGTGAAGAGAGAGAGAGAGAGAGAGCAAGAGTGAAATCAGAGAGACACGAAAAATAAGAGAGGTAATAATGGGGGCGGTTTCAACGAGGGTATCTTAATGGGTATAGTGGGTTTATATGAGGGATAAAGAGAATATGTGAGGGATAAAAACTTTCCAAAATAGTAAAGTATTCTAAATAGGACAAACTTATGAAACTGCCCGTTATAATAATGTGGACAAACTTAAAAGAACGGAGGGAGTATCATCTTTTAATTTTTAAAAGTTTTCAAATTACAACTCAATTTATCGAATATTTTAAAGGATACTTTAACAATGGTCATTAAACTACATAAATTCAATTTACAAGTCATAAATAATCATGAATTACATTTGAGCACAAGTTTTCATTAATTTTAGATTTTACAAAAACCGTGCATTGCACGGGTATCTAACTAGTTAGTATATTTTACTTAGCTCACACTTATTGGTATATTACTAGTCGTATATTACTATATTACTTGTCGTATTAGTATATTATTAGTTATGATCTTTTGATAACATTTATCCATTATTATTTTCTAATTTTATTTTTGTATTTCTAATTAGTTAACATAAGTCGTATTCGTATATCATTATTATTAGGAAAAATTACCGTGCATAATACAACATTTTGTTAATTTCCCTACAATAATACGAACTTTTGATTAACCATAAATAATACCAACTTTGGGGTGTTTTTTCCTAGAATAATACCAACTTTAGTTTATTAACTAATTAACTAATTTTTTTGGTCATATAATCACCTATAATTTGATTTTTAACATGTTAGGTATATTCTAGGGAAACACCCCCATAAGTTGGTATTATTCATGGTTAATCAAAAGTTGGTATTATTGTTGAGAAATAAGCAAAAGGTTATATTATTCCTGGTAATTTTTCCTTATTATTATTATTATTATTATTATTATTATTATTATTTTGGCAAAATAAAAACTTTTTCATTCACCAGAAAAACCCATAATACATCAAGGCATCAAAAAGCAAATTCCTTATTTGCATCAGTGTGGAAACGAGACCCACCTCTAGGAAGGGTTGCCTCGCCCCACTCTTCATGTGCATACGAGGAAAAAGAGGCCTAAAACGCTAACAAAAGTCAGCAAAACGAGCTATATAGTGTTATATGCTATACAGACAAAACCAGTAAAGAACAAACTGGATAAAAACAAAACTAGAGAGCAATCTAAAAACCAGACTCTCTAGCAAAACTGCAGTAGCCAAGGCGAAGTCAGGTCCCAAGCACTCAGCACCAGGTTACAATGAAGTAGTCACCAACTGAAGACATCTGAGCAGCATAGATCATAGCCACCGACCAATTGAATCCATAAACATGTAATACACTGGAACCAACTTAACACCAATAGCAGACGTGGTGCAACATCAGAACAGTCAGGCAGAAATACCACCACTATACAGTCAAGGGTTGTGCTATACAATGCAGGGCATCAGCAGCCAACAGAAGGCTTGTACAGCTGCAGCAAGTCTGATAAATATATATTATCATATATGGGTAATTACCCTTGGTACATTAGCACACAACATTCCATCTTTCTGTTACAAAGTAGTTTCTTTATTTTGTCTTTTTCTATTAGTCTTGTATGGGTTTGTTGACAACTCATAAAGGTTGACAATAGTTATTACCTATTGTATATAAGTAGGCTCTTCTTTTGTAATAAAAAGACTACTGACACACTAAACCCATTCTCAATACAATACTTTCTTCTTTTCTCTTCTTTCTGAGTATTTGTTTTTGTGCACCGCCATTGTTTTACATGCCAAGATTATTGATGTTTTGCTTCCATTAACATGGTATCAGAGCGGATTGAATCCTAATCTGTTCTTTCTATTTTTTTTGATTCCTTCATATTTTTTTATTCATGGCTAATTCTACTACTCACGCTGATTCATCGCAAAATCAAGAATTTGGTTACCATTTACATCCTATGGTCTTTGCTGCTAATAAACGATCCTATCATGACAGAAATCAGTCTCCTCCTAAATCATACAAGCAAATTTCGAATTCTGTTTATCATAAACCTTACGTCAGTTTGATTCTAAGAGGCATGCTACTTATTTTTGCAATTACTGTAAAATAGCTGGACATTCTGTTGAAAGAGGTCTCAAGCTTAATGGATATCCACCTGGTTTTAAGCTTAAAAGGTTTGCTGGTTGTGTTCATGATGAAGAGCACAAAATAGATAAGCAAGATCTTGGTCTCACATCAGAACAACTACATATTGTTTTGAATTTTCTGAGCAAGCAGAAGGAAAATGTTTCTGACATACTTTCGAATCTTGAAGATCTCTCCCATTCTGTTAATCTTGCTGGTAAATTCTGTTTTCTTTCTAAATCCATTACATCAAAATGGATAATTGATAGTGGTGCCACAGATCATATGTGCAATTCTTTGAAGTCTTTTGTTATTACTCACAAGTTTACTCATCCTACACACAGTATTACTATTCCTGATGGGAGAAAAGTAGTGGTTGATCTTTATGGTGATGTTGTTCTCATGGATGGCATTGTGCTTAAAAATGTGCTTTATGTTCCTAGTTTTCAGTTTAACCTAATTTCTGTGAACAAATTGTGCACTGATCTTTGCTCTAATATTGTCTTTACTAATGGTGAATGTCTCCTCCAAGCCCATTCAAAGACAAGAATTCTTGGTAAACTATCTAATGGACTCTACTATGCTGATGTTCCTTCATCCACCTCACATGCTATTTCATACAATTCTGCTTATATAGCTGCACAGTCTTCTACACCTTCTGCCAAACATGTTGATCTAGCCAAGTTGTGGCACCTTAGACTAGGTCATCTACCTTTTTCCAAAATGAAGCTTTTATTTCCTGAAATTGATGTAAATAAAATGCACGAGTCTACCATCTGTACTATTTGTCCTGCTGCACGACAAACTAGGAAAGCTTTTTCTTCTAGCTCTATTAAGACAACCAAATGTTTCCAATTAATTCACCTTGATGTTTGGGGACCATATAAGCACATTACTCATGATGGATGTCGTTTTTTTCTAACCATTGTTGATGATTTTAGTAGAGCAACATGGGTTTACTTAATGCACACTAAAGATCAGTCCATATCTTTCATTAAACATTTTTATGCTTATGTTGAGACACAATTTAACACGCACATTCAATCCATTCGTAGTGACAATGCTAAAGAACTGTGTCTAGGTGAAGCCCAACAATTTTACCTTAACAAAGGCATATTTCATCAAAAATCTTGCGTTGACACCCCCCAACAAAACGGGGTTGTTGAACGCAAGCACCGTCATATTCTTGAGATTGCTAGAGCGTTAAATTTTCAATCCAACCTTCCCCCTCGTTTTTGGGGTGAATGCATCAAAACAGCAGTTTACATACTCAATCGTATACCCTTATCTTCCCTTAAAAATGTCTCTCCTTATGAAAAGATTTATGGCCAAGCTCCTGATAATTCTCATTTCAAATCTTTTGGTTGTTTATGTTTTGTCTCCACTAAGAAACAAGGTAGACTCAAACTTCACTCTAGAGCTGATTTTTCTGTTTTCATAGGCTATGTTTTTGGTCAAAAAGCTTACAAGACCTACAATCTCACTACCAAACAAATCATTATTTCTAGAGATGTCTCTTTTCAAGAGCATCACTTTCCTTTTCATTTTTCTACACCACCTAACAACCCCTTCTTTAAATTTTACCTACCTGCCACTACTCCTACTCCTACATATGATGTGTCCTTTTCACCTTCTCCTACTACCTTTAATACGCCACCTACTCTTACCCCAATAATACACCCACAAACATCTCAGACATCTACCTTTTCCTTAAATAATACACCCACTTCCTCCTCTTATTCTCCTATTCCTGATCATACTTCCCCAGGTCTTCCTCTTATTGTTGACTTATCCCAACCACTTACTCTAATACCCCCACGCAAATCTTCTAGACCACACAAAGCCCCTGCTCATCTTCAAGATTTCATTTGCTCTACTGCACATTGGTGTAATGTTGTTCATTTTAACACCTTACCTTCTTCACATCAGCATAGGTTAATGTCTCAGTCTCAATGGGTTGAACCCTCTAGTTACAAAAAGGCTATTATGGATCCTCTTTGGGTCCAAGCTATGAATTCTGAGCTCAAAGCCCTTCAAGATAATTATACTTGGGACATAGTTTCTCTTCCTGCTGGCAAGAAAACCATTGGGTGTAAGTGGGTATACAAGGTGAAATTGAAATCCGACGGTTCTTTGGAGCGTTATAAGGCTCGCTTGGTAGCCAAAGGGTACACTCAAGAATACGGTATTGACTACTTAGAAACTTTTTCCCCTGTTGTTCGTGTGACCACTGTTCGTTGCATTGTAGCACTTGCAGCATCCAAGAATTTGTTTATTCATCAATTGGACATCAACAATGCCTTCCTCCATGGTGATCTTCATGAGGATGTGTATATGCAAATTCCCGAGGGTATGCAACAACCTTCTCACATGGTTTGTAAACTCAAGAAGTCTCTATATGGCCTTAAACAGGCCTCTCGTCAGTGGTTCTCTAAACTCACTCATGCATTACTCACTCAAGGTTTTTCTCAGTCAAAGTTGGATTATTCTCTTTTTACTCACAAGACCCCTCATTCTATTACTATTGTGGCGGTTTACGTTGACGATATTATTATAACTGGTGACAATCCCACTCTTATTTCTCAATTAAAGTCTCATTTACATCATCAGTTCAGCATAAAGGATCTTGGACGATTAAGTTTTTTCTTGGGTATTGAAGCTTCTTACTCTAATAAAGGTGTGGTTCTTACACAGTGCAAGTTTACTACTGAACTCATTCGTGACTCTCCTTTTTCAGACATTAAGCCGCACCTCACTCCACTCCCCTTAAACTTCAAAATGTCCAATGATGATTCTCCTCCTTTATCAGATCCTACTGTTTATCGTAGTCTTGTCGACAAGCTTAATTTTTTGACCCACACTCGCCCCGATATTTCTTATTCAGTGCAAGCTTTGAGTCAACATATGCAACTTCCACAGGAACATCATCTCCAGGCCCTCAAGCATACTCTTGGTTATCTGTCTACCACTATTGGTCAGGGTATTTTACTAGCAGCTTCTGATTCTCTCACCCTCCAGGCATACTCTGATTCTGATTGGGCATCTTGTCCTACTACTCGAAGGTCGATATCTGGTTTTATTCTTCTCTTTGGTAATTCTCCTATCAGCTGGAACTCAAAGAAACAGGCTACCGTCTCAAAATCATCCTCCGAGGCCGAGTATCGCTCCATGGCCACGGCCTCTGCCGAAGTAGTTTGGGTTGTTCGTTTATTAGAAGAGCTTGGTGTCACCAATCTAAAGCCTGTGACACTTCATTGTGATAATATGTCTGCTCTTCATATCGCTCAAAATCCCGTGTTTCATGAGCGCACAAAACATATCGAAGTGGACTGCCATTTCACCCGTGAACGCGTTATGGAAGGCCTCCTACAATTGACATATCTTCCTACTACTTCTCAGCTTGCGGATATCTTTACTAAAATTCTCCCATCCAGTCAGTTTCAACATCTTCTTACCAAACTTGGTATGGTCACCCCTCCCAAGTTTGAGGGGGATGATAAATATATATTATCATATATGGGTAATTACCCTTGGTACATTAGCACACAACATTCCATCTTTCTGTTACAAAGTAGTTTCTTTATTTTGTCTTTTTCTATTAGTCTTGTATGGGTTTGTTGACAACTCATAAAGGTTGACAATAGTTATTACCTATTGTATATAAGTAGGCTCTTCTTTTGTAATAAAAAGACTACTGACACACTAAACCCATTCTCAATACAATACTTTCTTCTTTTCTCTTCTTTCTGAGTATTTGTTTTTGTGCACCGCCATTGTTTTACATGCCAAGATTATTGATGTTTTGCTTCCATTAACAAAGTCCAAGGATATATAATCACCACCACAGAAATAGACACCAACATCAGAGCATTTTCAAGCCAGCATCAGCAACTCAAAATAAAGCAAGGAAACAAAGCTGATCAGCCAAAGCAATCACAACACCAAAACAGCTTCAGCAAACCAGGCATCTAGGCAGACCAAACAGCAATGGACATCACATAAGCTGCTCTCTGTAGACACGAGCAGCAAGAGTAGCTGCATCAATAGAATCAAATGGACCAGCAGGACTTAGCAGCATATCAATTGGAGCATAGTTGAAGCTATGGGCAATGCACACCACAGCAACATGTACCACAACCATGTGGAACCAGCAGCATTAAACAATTCATAGGCTAATACCAGTTCAGCAGCAGCTCAGAATACAGTCAAACAGCTGCAGAACGCATGACAGTCAGACATCTAAAACCCAGCAGTCTGCAGCATAGTAATACGAACAGTTCACAGCAGTTATCACAGACAACCACCAACAGCAATCAGCGTCTAACATACAGAATAACCAGCATCCAAAAGACAACAGCATTCACACAACCCATATCAAAAGACAACAGCAACAGTGAAGTGAGGCTAACAACAGCATCAACCACCATGAGAACCACCTCAGAATAAGTAGACATTAGCTCAAAGTAACAAAGCATCAACCAAAACTCAAAAGGAAAAAGAACCACATATATAGAGCATCAGTAACGATCACACCAGATGAGAGGCCAACATGTAACACAAGGGGAGTAGAAAGTAGAGCATCACTGATGAAGAGTCAAACCAAGAACATGGAGACGAGAAGTAATCTCATTGCGAACTTGGGCCACAACATGAAGAGTCAAATTATTATTATTATTATTATTATTATTATTATTATTATTATTATTATTATTAATACTAGTACTAGTACTAATACTACTACCACTATTATTATTATTATTATTATTATTATTATTATTATTATTATTATTATTATTAAAATTCCTAATCAATAACTGTGATTTGTAAATCTCCACAAAAAGACAAAAAGAATAATATTAAAATAAACAAAATTAAAAAAGATAAATTAAAATAACAAAACACTCAACCTATCACATCTTACCACATAAGGGTGATTTATAAACCTCACAAATAACCGTTATTTACTAAGACCTTCTCCATTATTATTATTATTATTAGTCGTTTTAGTATAATTATATTAATGTATTATTAGTAGTATAATATTAATATGTAATTAGTCGTATTAGTGTATAATTTCTATATTATTAGTTGTATTATTATATTGTTAGTTCATTGTATATTATTACACGTATTAGCTTATTATTAGTTGTAATAGTATATGATAAATATTTGTATTTGTTTAGTATTACTCGTATTAGTACATTATAATAATAATAATAATAATAATAATAATAATAATAATAATAATAATAATAATAATAACAATAATAATAATAATAATATTTGATCACTCGCCTTTGGTGTGGCTTACAATAATAATAATATTTGATCACTCGCCTTTGGTGTGGCTTACATGACCTTCCTTATGGTGGGCGGTTCTTCACATGGTCTAATAAACAAGCTGGTCCTCGCAGAGTGATCAGTAAGATAGATAGGGTCCTTGGGAATGATCTATGGGAGGAATCCTTTTCATCTGCTTTGGTTATGTTTCATCCGGAAGGTTTATTTGATCACTCGCCTATGGTGGTCTCATTCAACCTAACGTCCAGAGGGCGTAAACCTTTTAGATTCTTCCATTATTGGGCCTCTAGGGAAGATTTTATTGATAAGGTTCGAGAAATCTGGAGTTCCCCGATCAATGGTCACCTGGGTTATCAAATTTCTCAAAAATTGCGGCTCTTGCAAATTAATCTGCGGAAATGGTATGGTCAGGGTCAGCAGGAGCGTGAGCTTTCTCATGCTGTTTTGGAGTTACAAACTGTTCAGGATCAGTTACATCTTCATCCTGGGAGTGCGGAGTTGGCTATGAGGGAACAGGAGGCGGCTCGTACTTTACACAAGATTCAGTTAGAAGTGGACTCAGCTTTATGTCAAAAAGCTAAGCTGCAGTGGATTCATTTGGGGGATGATAATACTCGATTCTTTCATCAAAGTATCAGGTATCGTCAAAGGGTAAACCGAATCACCCACCTTCATCTTAATGGAGAGGATATTACAGACCCAACTCTAATTCAATCGGAGTTTCACCGGTTCTACTCTAATCTGTTCTGTGCGAAATTTGCTAGAGCTAGAGTTCATTTGGATATTGCTCGTAAGGGGCCCATCTTATCGGAGTCTCAAAAGGATATGTTGCGACTTTCTTTCAGCAAGGAGGAAGTGAAAGAGGTTATGTGGAGTATTCCGGAGGATAAAGCCCCTGGTCTGGATGGTTTTAATAGAAAATTTTATAAAGCTTCTTGGGATATAGTTGGAGATGATATTGTAGAAGCTATTAATCAGTTTTTCATTAGTGGACGGATGCCTAAGAGTTGGAATATCACCACTATCACCTTGATTCCTAAGGTCAATTGCCCCTCTCACCCAGGTGACTTTCGACCTATATCTTGCTGTCATGTGATATACAAGTGTATTTCTAAACTCATCTGTTCTAAGTTGAAGTTAGTGCTTGTTAGTGTAATCGACCCAGCCCAAGGAGCTTTCGTAGCTGGTAGGAGTATAATGCATAACATTCTTCTCTGTCAGGATTTGGTTAAGCATTATTCTAGACATCATAGTCCTCCTAGCTGCCTTTTTAAGATCGACTTATGCAAGGCATACGATACTACAGACTAGTTGTTTCTTAAGGATATGATGGTTGCGTTGAACTTTCCACACCATTTTATTAGCATTGTCATGGCATGCATCTCCTCAACGAGCTATACTCTTCTGCTCAATGGTAGTCCTACACCGTCGTTCCAAGCCTCGCGGGGCCTTCGTCAGGGAGATCCATTATCCCCTCTGCTTTTTGTGATTGGCATGGAATATCTCTCTAGATATCTGAAAAGTGTTGAACATTCATATGGTTTTCACCCTCGTTGTAGGAGAACAAAACTCACCCACCTATGCTTTGCCGATGATTTGATGCTTTTCTGCAAAGGTGATCTTTATTCTGTGCAAGTACTTTATCAGTGTATTCAGGCCTTCTCTGCGGCTTCGGGGCTTCAAGCGAATAATTCCAAATCAGCTATTTATACATCGGGAGTGGACTCGAATACTAGATTAGCCATTCAGGATCTCACTCATTTCTCTTTGGGTTCCTTTCCATTCAGGTATCTTGGTGTTCCTCTTTCTTCCAAACGGTTATCTATAGCCGAATGCGAATGCATAGCTGCAAAATGATGAATAGGATTAAAGGTTGGCATGTGAAACACCTTTCTTATGCTGCTCACCTCCAGCTAATTAACGCTGTTATCATGGGGATTTCTTCTTATTGGTGCCAGATCTTTATCCTTCCTAAGAAGATAATCCGCTGCATTAATGCAATTTGTCGGTCCTTCTTATGGTTTGGCGTAGTTGACTCTCCAAGGCCGGGTTTGGTTAAGTGGAAAGAGGTGTGTAAACCTAAAAAATTTGGTGGTCTGCGCATTAGGGACATTTATACTTGGAATCAAATAGCGGTAGCGAAAATAGCTTGGCATATACATATGCTAAAGGATTCTTTATGGGTGCGGTGGGTTCATGGTGTGTATACTAAGGGTGGTAACTGGAGTTTGTTTAATGCTCAATCGTCAGCCAGTTGGGCAATAAAAAAAATTTGTATGGTTAAAGATACTTGGAAGCAGTGGGTTTTTAGCGAGAGCTCATGCATCAATGAGGTATATAACGAGGTTTTCTTGGAGCATCAACGAGTCAAATGGCGCTCACTAGTCTGGAATAGTATCTCCATTCCGAAAACACGATTTTGTTGTTGGCTTTTGGCGCTTGGTAAGCTAAGAACTAAGGATCGTCTACATTTGAGTGAACCACTAGACGATGATTTATGCCCGCTATGCACCGGCTGCAAGGAGACCATCCATCACTTGTTCTTTAAATGCCCATTCAGTATGCGATGTCTTGAGGAGATTACGTTATGGACCGGGATTAGATTTAAAAGCATAGATCCCATGGACTTTCGTAAGTATAAAATTTCAAAACTTCAGCAAAAAGTATTATGTTCCGTTTATGCTTCTACAGTGCATGCCATATGGCAAGCGAGGAATGATGCGGTTTGGAATCATGTTGTGCGGCTGCCATCCTCCCTTGTTAGAGGTATTCAGCAGGAGATTAGGCTTCGACTTCGAGTGCTCCGATTGGATACGTCCCCTCATTGTAGCAGATTAGTGTGTTAGATGTGCTGGATGCTAATGCTGCTTGGTATGATGTTATGATGGTTTGTATATTTGTCTTGTTTCCTCATGGTCGTTTGTTCTTTGGAATGGTTCTTATGCTTGTTGATTCTGTTCTTTGATGTCGTGCTGGTCTTCTGTTGCTATTGCCTGTTGTCCATGAATTCTGCTGCTGTTGGGGCATTTTGTGTGCTGTCTGTGTAGTTGTTTGTTGGCTACTGCTGGTGTGGAGGGGCTGGTTTACTGATATAGTTAGTCTCAAAAGCTGCTACCTGTTGACTTTCCTTCATGCTGCTGTGTTTTTTGGTCTTGAGCTGCTGTGCTACTGGTTTTGAGTTGCTGGGCTGCTGCCTCTTGACACGAATGCTGCTGCTTAGTTGATATGCTTTCTGCTGTGCGGGTTTACTAAGATGCTGCCTCTCGCATCAGATATGCTGATTTGCTATTCGGTTCTTTTTTTTTTGCTGCCCAGTTCAGTCCATTGTTGCCCAGATCAGATCATTGTTGTCCAGCATTCGCAACATAACTCTGTTGTCTGGTATTGCTGGATTGGTTGCAGTTGTAATTCTATTGAACTGCTACGTTGCTGGGCGCTGAGAGCTGCTGCCTGGTTGCTGGACCTTCATTGCTGCTACTGGAATCAAGATGCATTGTTGAGCTATTGCTTATTAATGTTTGATGTCCTCCTGTTTTGGGATTTATTTTGTTTATTCCAACCTTGTATTGTTGGTTTTATTTTGTAGCTTGTTAGCCTTATGTATAGCTACATACTATTGCTGACTCTTGATGTCGGCTGTTTTGGCCTCTCCTGTCTCGTATGCACATGAAGAGTGGGGCGAGGAAACCCTTCATAGAAGGTGGGCCTCGTTTCCACACTGATGCAAATAAGACGGGATGAGTTTCTTAGCCATGATGTATTTGTTTTCTCTGGTGAATGAAAAGCTTTTATTTGCCAAAAAAAAAGAAAATAATAATAATAATAATAATAATAATAATAATAATAATTTTTTTTTTTGGAAAAAATAAAAAGACTTTCCATTGCACCCAAAACAAGACAGTACAAACACAAAGGAGGAGGAAGCAAACCCCTTAAAAAATTGCATCAGTATGAAGATGAGACCCACCTTCTAGGAAGGGTTGCCTCGACTCACTCTTCATGTGCAAAAGGAGAAAGCACCTCACAGCCGAGAGTAATAAACAAAACTATACAAGAGTCTAAACAAAAAGGAGTCAACACCCCTCATCAGAATGAGAAGGATACAAAGCGTTAATCCTTCCTTTGACTTCTTGTCGAATACGGAGCAAAATAGCAGACGGGGAACTCATACTAAGGTTCCAGATCGCATCATTTCGACCCCGCCAAATGTAGTAGCAGAGACCGCAAAGACTAAGAAATAATTATTTTCCTCCTCATACGTGAGACTTTCCAATTCTTCCTTGCAAGCGCATCTAGACTGGAGTTATGTAAGAGGACACCTAACCAATCCGAGAGGGCCGCAAGACATGTAGAACTGAACACACATTCAAAGTAAAGGTGTTCCAAAGATTCAACTGCATTAAGACACATGAGGCAGCTAGCTTCATCAACAAGACCAATTTTGAGGAGTCGGTCTCGAGTCTTAAGCTTGTTTTGAAAAGCAAGCCAAAGAATAAAGCGTTCTTTGGGTATTGAAGGAGTCGGTGATGGACATGTAGACCAATTCTTATTATTTTATTATTATTATTATTATTATTATTATTATTATTATTATTATTATTATTTCGATTTTGAAGAACCAAGGAAAATGCGGTGCTATCTTGTGCAGTTCTATACCATTATTCCCATAATCTGGTATTCCCATAATGTGGTATTCATTGCTTTACTTTTTATTTGGTAAAATTAACAATATCAACATGTGGTGTTCATTGCTCAACTCAAAACTAATTTGGTGTATAGCTTTTTTTTTTTTTATACCGACTAAATTCCGACCGAAACCGAAATTTAGTCGGAAAATGGTCGGTAATTTTAGTCGGAAAAAAATAATGGTAAATTTCTTTTTTTTTTTTTAATTTAAACTTATGACCAAAAAAAAATTCAGTTGTAATTTAGTCGGAAATTCCGACTAACGCCTGTCAGTCAGAAATTTAGTCGGAAATTTCCGACTGTTTCGGTTAGTCGGAAATTTTTAGTCGGTAATTTGCATGTTTTTTGTAGTGCAACTAGAAAAATAAGCTAATTATATGAACTCGTCTTATGGTTAAACGATCTGATATAAAATTTGTTATTATATTATTTATTACGCCTTAAATTTTTAAAAGTCGCTCCCGAGAACCAAAATAAACGAGACAACCTATCAAACATAAACATAAATGTTTTTGTTTTTCTTTCTTCAAGTAACTTAAATGTTGAAAAGACATTTAAACCAAAAAATCCCATTATTGTTACGTTGATATATACTTTTATTATTTTAAACTAAATGTTAATTATGAATATACTCGAATTCATTAATAACTCGGGCAAGATGGCTAGTCCCGCTATCCACGTTATTATACTCCCTCATATTCACTTAAGTTGTACCATTTATTTTTGGCACTATTCACTCATTACTCTTAAGTGGGATCTTGTTTGATTCGTCTTAATACAAAGATTATTAATATCAATTTTTTATAATTTTTAATTAACAATAATTTGAGATATTAAGGAGTAAAATATTGTCTCGATAAATGTGAAAAACTAAATGGGACAACTAAGGTGAATACGAGGGAGTATTTATTACGGTATGTCTCAAAATTTCTGTCCGTTAATGTAAAGCCATCACCATTCACCGGTACTAATAAAACCCCCAGGCCACCAATATTAAATTCAGAAGTCAGGTCAAATATATCGTTTGAATAATGGTGATGGATAGTGAATAGTAATGTAATCTCTATACATCTCTAGCGGAACAATTAATTTAAAATATCTGTTTATTTTTTATTAATTTTTTAAATTGGGGTTTTTTTATAATTAAAATAGAGAATTTCAAAAAATTTATATAAGCATTTACCGCAATTTTAATTTTATGTACTAGAATTAAATAAAAACTCAACAAAGTTTCTAATTTTATTAATACTAATTTTTTAAAAATTACTTAAATTAATTTGTCGAAAATTAAACTTCTATCTCTAATGTTAAAATGGAAGAGAAAATAATACTACTAGATTAATGACTAATAATAAAAAAAACTAAAAGTTTAAAGGGTTGAAAAACTTAGAAATAAATTGTTGATTGTTTTTATTAATTTAGTGATAATTTATGTTTGATGAATGTGTAAAAATTAGATGAGGTAAGAGAAAAAAGAGAGAAAAAATATATTGAATAGGAATTTAACTTAAGGAAATTCCTCATGGTAGCATCAAGTTTTAATGAAATGCCAATGGTAGCACTTTTTTAAGAAAATTCCACATGGTAGCATCCAGTTTATGCATTATTTAATTGCCGTTGCATTTTCCGTTAAGTTTTTGTTAAATTCGGTTAAATTCATCATTTTGTAAGTTTTTTTCCACATGGTAGCATCCAGTTTTTGTTAATTTACCATTTTAACTTTTAATTCACCATTTTAATATTTAATTCACCGTTTAATTCATTAACGCTCATAAATGTTTAATAATTTTATTGAAAAATTATATGAAACTATCTAATCGGGTCGAAACAAGTAATTATTCACCTATTTTTCGATACGTAAACCGAAAAAGATATTTGGCGTCATTTTTACCTGTCATAACGATTTTTTTTCAAAAAACGGACGTTGAAAATACCCTTATAGGATAACTCTTTCGAAAATCCGGTCGAAACAAGGACTTATACGCCTATTTTTTGATACGTAAACCGAAAATGATATTTGACGTCATTTTTACCCATCATAACGATTTTTTTTGAAACAACGGACGTCACTACAGTTCCTTATGGGATAACTCTTTAGAAAATTCGATCGAAACAAGTACTTATTCGAAAGAGTACTTGTTTCGACCGATAGATTAAACATTAAAATGGTGAATTAAATGTTAAAATTATTTAACATTTATAATTTTTTTTTTCAATAAAATTATTAAACATTTATGAGCGTTAATGAATTAAACGGTGAATTAAATATTAAAATGGTGAATTAAAAGTTAAAATGGTAAATTAACAAAAACTGGATGCTACCATGTGGAAAAAAACTTACAAAATGATGAATTTAACGGAATTTAACAAGAACTTAACGGAAAATGCTACGGGAACTAGATAGTGCATAAAATGGATGCTACAATGTGGAATTTTCTTAAAAAAATGCTATCAATAACATTTCATCAAAACTGGATGCTACCATGTGAAATTTCCCTTTAACTTATGACTATTGATTTGCTGAGTAAAACTTCTACCAACTACTCTACCTCTAGGGGTGAACACGGTCAAGTTAACAGAAAAAACATAAAAACGTCACGGTAGTAATTACCTAAAAAATATAAGGGTACCATTGGAATTAAAAAAAACTTATGGGCACCATTAATAGTACCCTATACTTCAGGGGTACCATTGATAATTTCCTTTTTTATTCTATAATGTATGTATTTCGTTGGACTTTTATTGTAAATTTGATTTTCTATGATAGAATTTATTTTGTTGTAGCTTTTGAATTTTAATAAATCTTTGGGTTGTCTTCATTTGAGGGGAAGATGACAATAATTTAGCGCTTTTAATTATATTTATTGTTCTTATCTTGGAATCATTGTGGTTTTTATTATATTCTTAAAATTTCTTCCGTATGTTGGTGAAATGTTAAAAAAAATTTATCATTTTTGTATTATGTAGAATTTTAATTTAAAACTTTAAAATTTTTCTCTAATTTTAAATTAATTTTCAATTTACATTTTGGTGAATTACCTAGCAAAAACTTATCGCTTTAACTATTAATAATTTAAAAAATACTATCAGTTATTTTATATCTCTTTGAATATCCTTTAGTGTCGGGGACTCTCTGACAGCATTCTCCTATATAGGTATGGGCTGTCGTCTTTCTTTCCTTCTAAGACCCTGACTTTAATTTGTCTATGAGTGAGATACACTGGGTATGATGATATTGATGACTATAAGTTATTTTATAAAATTATGAATAATCATTTTTTCCAAATCAGTGGACTACTGGAGCTGGCCCAATTAGTGGCTGACTTTATTTCAACATTAATTTGCAGGTGGGCTTGATTTTTTCCAAATCAGTTTGTTTCAATAGCTTTTTTCTTGGGCTTTAAATATTAAACGACTTAATTTTAGTTTGATTTAATTAAAATGTGATGGTTATTTTTAAAATTTTAAACCTAAACCTAAATTCTATTTTTCCTAATAAATTGGAAAGTGAGTAAATTATGAAACAGCTACTCTTGTGAGAGACCGTCTCTTCAAAACAAGAAGCCCACATTCTTATTTTCTCTCAAATTTGTGTAAATTGAGCTATTTAGCCCATATTTTTAATGCGTCTCTTGGAGAGACCGTCTCTAACAACAACTTTTGTGATTATGAAATTAAGGGTAGTTTAATTCTACCATTATATAATTCAACCCAATTTTTCTTATGTGGGATATACAATTTTTCATTTGTGCAATTTCTAAAAATTAATTTAAGTTATTGTAATATTTTTCACTCAGCCTCCCAAGTTAAATTCTCTACACGTTATTAAGTGTGAAGGAAATTGATCACTTCTGTTACGGGGTCAATAATAAACCCGTAATTTATTTAGTCAAACCATAAACCGCCTACCTTAGTCTAATAACTTTCTAAAGTAACTACCCACTACTTACCGTAACCTACCACTATCACCCATCTGCCCATGATTCCCACATTAAATCACCATCTAACCTCCATTCTACCATTATAAATACTTGTTGCATCATTAATTCATGGCTCTTGAAACTTTGATATTCCTATCGTTACTCCATAAAAATACACCGTCCTCGTACTTACAATCTATACTTAATCAAATATCTTTCAATTGATCTGAACTCATCCTACAATCCTTTATCTTGTTTTTATTAATTATCATATATTCATTACTTTCGGTTTCCCGATCTGACTTGAGCATCGGAGGGGTTTTTCGGAAAACCACTCTCGGGCAAGGCTAACGTTGTATTGCAGGATTTGAGGTCTCATCAGCGGAAGATTCATAAGATTGAATATTGTCCCCGATTACACTCATCTCCAGGTATTTTTAAGTGTCTTTTGCACTTCTTCGTTTCATAACCGAAACAACTTCTTTTCCTTCTATTTCTAAGCTTGCTCAATATAAAATCTATTACTTCAGAAAGATTAATTAAATAGTGCTTATAGTTAATTGCAATCCGTTGTATTTCAAAATTGTATTTCAGGTTTTAAGCCTAAGCACCATGTAGGCGGAGTAACGCTTTTAGAAAAATTAGACAGTGCCTCGGTTTGGTATCAAGTTTCCGTAGATAGTATTGTCTTAAAATATCTTCGGTTTAAGCTCACTTCATCATCATCATCATACCCAGTGTATCCCTCTCAAAGAAAACTATGATCAGGGTCTAGGGAGGGAGGAACGATGGCATGCTCATACCCATAAGGAGAGTGCGATCAAAGAGTCCCCCGGCTCGAGAACGGTCTTCTAGCAAGAGGAACCTGCAGTTGGCAAATAGAATAGAAGCACACACACAAAAACAAAGATAAGATCAAAGAAACAGGTAAAAAGCGACAAAAAGGCAAAGGATAAAGACGAACGAGGGGGTAAAGGGACATGTTTACTAATCTAGGACTTGGATAAGGCGCCGCCAACTGGCCCTATCCCTAGTCAGGTCCTTGGAGAGATGAAGTTCATGCATATCACTTTTGATTTGTTCCTCCCACGTTCTCTTAGGTCGTCCTCGACTTCTCTTACCCTCCACTATGATGCATTCGATCCTTCTTACTGGGGCGTCATGTGTCTTTCTCTGCACATGCCCAAACCATCTCAACCTGTTCTCCCGCATCTTTGCGGAGATAGGTGCAACCCTTTACGTCTCCCTGAACTCCTAGTTTCTTATCCTATCCAACATAGTCTTACCACACATCCACCTCAACATACGCATCTTCGTTACTTCCATCCTCTGTTGGAAAACCTTCTTTACGGGCCAACATTCTGTCCCATATAACATCGCCGGCCTAATCGCAACGCGGTAAAATTTACCTTTTAATCGCCTCGGAAACTTTTTATCACAAAGCACCCCGGTTGCTGCTCGCCACTTAAGCCAGCCCGCTTGTATACGATTAGTAACGTCTCCATCAATCTCCCCGTCGCTCCGAATCACAGAACCCAAATATTTGAACTTGGACGTACACGCAACAACTTCACCTTCTATGGTTACCTCTGGCTCCCCTAGCGATTCTATCCCACTGAAATTGCATCGCAGGTATTCTGTCTTTGTACGGCTTATGCGCTGTCCCTTTCCCTTCAAGGCTTCTCTCCACTCTCCCAATTTACTATTAGCCTCCTCCTTGGTTTCTGCGGCCAAGACTATATCATCGGCGAAAAGCATGCACCATGGTACGGTTTAAGCTCACTTATTATTTTAAATTATTTAAGTTCGTTGTAATTTTGATTCCTAAAAATTTGTATTAGGTTGTAAAAATTTATAATCTCATATTAATGCTTGTAATCTCTTCAATTTTTATTTATATATAACAAAATTTTCCATCCTAAATTAGTCTCTCCCATTGCACCGGTCTATACGTCTCTCAACATTAAACATTAATGTTAAGGTGTTATAAACAAACAATAGTAAAAGGGATATCATTAATCAAACTTAATTAAATCAACATGATCTTGTGCCCATTATTCAAGAAAAAAAATAACAATACACAATTTACTCATAACAGTAAAATTAAAGAGGGTATATGACAGAAGTGCACATAAAAAAACAGTTACGGCGGGTTTTGTAGGTGGTTATGGAGCATCAAAGCAGCAACGACAATCACCATCATTAAAATTGATGACCATATGACTTGTTATAACAAGTTTTATTTTTTTTAAAATAAGATTAAATAAAATAAAATGTCGAAAGAAATGTTCAAAAGAAATTTATGATTATTTTATTATGTAGAATTTTAATGTAAAATTTCAAAATTTTTCTCTAATTATAAATTAATTTTCAGTTTACTTTTTTGGTGAATTACCTACTATATATAGTAGGTCATCGGATTACCCATGTTTACTCTAGGCAAATACCCTTTAAAGTCGGAATTATAAATGTTAAATCAATAGGTGAGATTATTATAGGAAAATCACGAATATGTTGAATTATTCTAGGTAAATTTTCCTTAATTGAATTGATACGACAATTTGACTCTTTCAATTTCACACACTACTTTGAACTTTATTTGTGACATATATATTTAGGGGAAAACATTTGTTGTGAGTCTAAATTGCATGATCAAATGGTGTGTGAATATTGAAAAGTTAAATTGTATTAAATAAATTTGAGAAATTTCACGTGGTAGCATTAAACTTTCATGAAACGCTAGTGGTAGCACTTTTGTAAGATTTTTTCACATTGTAGCATTCAGTTTATACACTATATAACTGCCGACTGCCGTAGCATTTTCCGTTAAATTCTTGTCTATTTCCCTTTAATTCACCATTTTGACGTTTCTACCCTTATTAAGTGTTGGTCGCTGTCTTTATAATTAGCCCTAAATTATTTTGAATTTCATAACGTTTAATTCACCTTTTGTCATTTTTAATGAAAACAAAAATGCTACAACATTTGAGAGTGTTGATGAATCAAACGGTGAATTAAACGTCGAAATGGTGAATTAAATATTTGAGAGCATAAAAATGATTTAAGGAAAATTATAAAGACAGCAACCAACGGTTAATAAGGGTATAAACGTCAATAATGTGAATTAAATATAAATTGATAAAAAACTAACGAAAAATGCTACGACAGTTAGATTATGCATAAACTGAATGCTACAATGTAAAAAATCTTACAAAAGTCCTACCACTGGTGTTTTCTGAAAGTTCGATGTTACCATGTAAAATTTCCCAATAAATAAAAATGAATGGAGTATACATGTGTATAGCATTTCATGAGAATGAGGACGTTATCTCAGTCGGCGGGCAAATATGTCAATTTCCAGATAAAGTATAAGTTTGATTCTCAATTGGCCCTGATCAATCACTTAGCTTAACTTCTACGTATAATAATCCCTCCTATTCAACCAAACTATAGTCTTATTTATTTTTTTTACATTTATCGATAAAATATTTTAATCCTTTGGCTTTAATTCTGCATATTTAATAACTTTTATAAAAATTTATACTAAGAATACTTGCATTAAGACGAATCTAACAAGATCCTATTTGATTATATTTTTATTTATAGATTAAAAACAAAAATAATTTAAGAGTAATGAGCAAATAGTGTCCTAAAACAAATGGGACTAGTAGTTTGAATAGGTGAGAATATATTATATTGTGTATCATCATCATCATCAAACCTATTGTATCTCACTTATAGAAAACTATGATCAGAATTTGGGGAGGGAAGGAAAACGACAACTCATACCTATATAGTAATATAGGATGCGGCCAAATAGTCCCTCATATATTGTATTATATATAAATTGAAAAACATGATTACTGTAGATGTTAATTACTAAATGCAGATTTTAATTAAGATTCAAATAAAAGATAATCTTAAAATACAATAGTTATAGAACAAAGCTAGCTAACATCTGCATTAAGCAACACTCTATTAAAAAAAAAGGGTGATACATAGAATTTGTTTACATACCTTGCGCGTAGGCAACATGGTTGAATACCACAAGTGATATAATCATGACAAAGAAAAACTTAAGGGATAACATGCCCATTTTTTTCGAAAACTGATGGAAAAGATTTTAAGGATAACTTAAGAGGATTACAAAGAACAACTTAATAATCCTTCCTTCATTCCATATTTATACACATTTTTAAGGGATAACAACTTGACTTAATCAAAATGATTAAAAAATGAAAACACCAAAAGATTATTAATTACTTATGTTGAAGTACCCATGTGTTACCCACATGTGAGTTGTCCCACATCGGAGAAAAAATAAGAGTATGCATCACTTTATATACTCAAGGAGTAACTCCTACTATTACCAATTGGTTTTAGTAGTGAGTATTCTTTGGGTTTATGAGTGAACTACTTCTTCTCCTCCTTGTTTGGATTGCCCAAACCCATTTTCTAAATTCTATCAACTTATTTTCTACTTATGTCATTAATGGGCATCATAAAAAGCCACCTCAAATCTTAATAAGAAAGAAACATTTTGTTGCTAGAAAATGATATAATATACGAAAATTAAGAGCTAAATAATACAAAATGACTCATTATATGAGTTTCAGGGCAACTCAAACTAAGTGAGGGTAAAATTGATTAACAGAACATTATTTAATAAAAAAATTATTAATGCAAAATAGTATTGTTTTCCATTTAATCCTATAAATGAATATGTTGAGATATTTTGGGATACTTTGTAATTGAGATAATCATGGCATATTATTATTGTCTTGCATCTTTTGGGTAGGATTTCATGGGATAGTTATTTCATATTTTAGGGTAGTAATATATTTAGTTTCCATTCTTGTCTCTTAGGAAGATTGTGTATTTCTCCATATATGGTCTGATTGCTGCCCAAGCAATACACGAACAACATTCACCATTTTCCTTGCTTATTGTTTTGATTTCTTCAGAATATTTTATATAGTTTATTTTGAAGTGGTTTCATATCTAATCTCTACCTAATAAACAATTATATATCACTAATGATCTACAATTACTAATTGAAATTTCTATGAAAACAATTAACTTTTTTAAAATTCGTAATTCAAATAAAAATTTTACAAGAATTACTTAAACAAGAACATATTGAAATAGATAATCAAACAATTTACCTTATTAACTAATTCGTACTTATATCATTAACGTATATGATCAAAAGCCACCTTTGATTTTAAAAAGAAAGCTATGTCGCTGTTCCTAATTATTTTTGGCTTTTAGCGAAAAATATAAAAAGACCCTTGTATATTTTTAAATTTTCGGTTATATTTTCTCTCACTATGTAGTTCAGTAGTCATGCGTTTAACTGCGGAATCTAATGCTAAAATTTCGATTATACTAGTAGCTACTTACGCAAATATTAAAGTAATTTTTAATTGTAAGGATTAAATTAATTTGAGTTCCTCCATGAGCTAGGTCTTAGGTGGTTGCACCTCAAAACTACCTTAGGAACAACCTTGAGAGAAAGAAACATTGTATTAGTAAAAAATGACAAAATATTAAGAAAATTAAGAGTTAATATATATAAAATGATTCATTATATAATATAACTTTCAGGCAACAACCAATAGCATGTCTTATAAATTTCTCTCATTGTGCTTTTTATTGTTGGTACATTGATTTTATTGTCAAAAACTTTTCGCTTTAACTATTAATAATTTCAAAAAATTATGAATTATTTTATATCTCTTTGAAGACCACATGAGTTATCGTTTATCTTCTCTATCTAAACCTTAATCATAGCTTGTCTTTGAGCGGAATACACTGGATATGATGATAACTATGAGTATTTTATAAAATTATGAATAATCATTTTGTATCAAAATATATTTTCACAAAAATGCTATGAGTCAAAATTATGAATGAACAAAGCTGTAAGTGTTTGACCATAAAAATCCGATTGAATTTTGGTAAATGATTTTGGTTGATTTATGGTTGGTTTTTGGCTTGTTGTTAGTCGTTAAATAACGAAAAATTTATTTTATGCATGGTTAATGCCAACTGAAAAGCTCGTTTTTAAACCAAAAGCTGAAAGCCAACATGGTTAGGTTTTTTCTTTGGCTTATGCATTGTTGGTCCATTTTTACTCTTTTTAACTGCTGACTTAATTGTACAAAATATTTTTATAAACAGCTGACTTAAAAACCTATATAAATAATCAATACTTCCAGCTAATCAAACAATAATCCAACTAAAAAACCCAAAAGTCAACTACCTTGCTATGATCAGGGTGGGTTACTTCCGAACCTCTACATTGCTATGATCATCCATTCGAGTTGTAATCCGTTTACTTTTTGAAATATCCTATATCATCTCATCATTGACAGGGATCAATCATCATATCATCTCATCATCATACATCATATCATCATCGTTTATTTAATTTTCATCTTTTTCTTCGATTTAATTTTCTTTTAGGTTGACAGAGTTATTCATTCGGATCATCGTGTTAGGTAACACTAGAGTCAGATCAGTTAGTTACAGTTTAATTAAAGATCAATTATGTAAACCGAACTTCATTATTAACTTCGCGAGGTATTCGAGTTTTAACCATTTTGCTGTCAATCGATCTCTGACTGTCATCAATTATATTTATCCCACTGATCAAGTTCGAGCTTAATTTTCGAGTAGAATTTGGCAAAACATTATTGATTGAGTCAATATCAGATTAAGTCGCATGTTGTTTTTAACTGATATAGTTCAAATTCTTTTTACTTAAGTCCTATTAGAAAATTGTTACAAGGCAAATCAATTGGTGATTTTTACTTTGTTACTTTTACTTGTTTGAGTGTAAATCAAAATTTAAGTTATATTATTTTTCATCTAATTTGATTAAAAATAATTTAATAAACATTGACTATTAATTGTTAGCTACAAATACCTGAAACTATATGTATTTATTATGAATCCATTAGACTAATCAACAAGATGATAATGTATGAGTAAATTATGCTTTTTTACTCAATAATGGAAAATTAGTCTTACTAGAGTGAGCAAAACTAATAAAAACAATCTATTAGGCCATGGTTAGTGTTGTCTTAACTTTTTATGGGTCCTAAAGACAGTAGCAGATCTATATGAGGGCATTGAGGGGCACATGCCCTTAGGACAAATTATAAAAAAAAATTAAAAGTAAAACTCATCATTCGAACACAAGTAATCGACAAGGAAGATGATGTATAGTGCAACACATATTACCTGGGCTTCAGTTGATGAGGAGAAAGAAAAGTAAAAAAATTACATTCATCATTGATGAGCTCAATTAATGAAGAGGAAGAAGATCTTGAAACGTTTTCTATTTCTGTGAATACAATGACATAATGAAAAGCCTTGTAATGCATATGTAATAACATTTGGGCTGGTCCATTTAGGTTATTAGGATTTAGCTATAGGGCTTGATTTTATTTATGTCTTATTACATTCACAAATTCTTATGACACGGTTTTACCGTTAGACATGTCTCATACTTTTGTCAAATAGCTCAATAAAATAAATTTTTAGCGTATAGACTCACTACAAAAAATCCGACTAAAAATTACCGACAAACTGAAACAGTCAGATATTACCGACTGATTTTCCGACTGACAGGTGTTAGTCGGAATTTCCGACTAATCGTGACTAAATTAGTTGTTGTCGCAATTTTAAATTGAAAAAAAAAATTACAAAATTTAATATTTCAAAAATTTCCGAGTAAAATTCAGGCGGTAAGGTTCTGTTACAAATTTGCGCCTAATTTTGGTTGTAATGATTGTATGCTGCAAGTGCAACCTGCAAGTGTCTGCCAACTTTTGTTTCCAATTCTTAAACATCGCCACCCTGTTCATTTTATCGCCACCTCTTTTTAATAAAATTACTAAAATGACCTTAAATCCAATTTTAATTATAAAATCAACCATTATTATTTCTAAACTAAATTTCTTAATAATAATTAAATTAAAATAAAAATATAAATTTTAGTAAAAAAAATAATTTTTAAAATCGAAAAATAAACCTGATCACATGTTTTGTATTGAAATTTGATACATAATCACTCCTTTGGCCGAAAAGTTTGATACGAAAATCACATTACTGCAATATTTGTAGCATTAGAACCTAGACTTCAAGATCTTTCCAATGATATATTATATACCCAATTCCGATAACCGAGTGAGAAATGGCGATCGTTTGAAGTTTATTTGTGCTGAAATTTGATACATGTTCATTCTTTTGGTCATAACTTTTTATAAAAAAAATCGTATTAGTGCAAGGTTTGCGGCATGGGAAACTATTATATACCCAATTCCGATAACCGAGTGAGAAATGACGATCGTTTGAAGTTTATTTGTGCTGAAATTTGATACATGTTCATTCTTTTGGTCATAACTTTTTATAAAAAAATTGTATTAGTGCAAGGTTTGCAGCATGGGAAACTAGACTTCAAAAGCTTTCCAACGACATATTATATGCTCAATTCTGACAATTGAGCGAGAAATGAAGACCGTTTAAAGTTTGCAGTAATTTCTAACTACCAGGCCATGGTTGAATCGCACAAAATGTGCGATCGGACCATGGTTGAATCGCACAAAATGTGCTATCGGACCTTGGTTGAATCGCACAAAATGTGATTCAACCAAGGTCCGATAGCACATTTTGTGCGATTCAACAATGGTCCGATCGCACATTTTGTGCGATTCAACCATGGCCTGGTCTAGGGATGGCAATGGGTCGGACTCAGCTCGGATTATACATACTCTGACTTTGCTTCGGATAATAGTCGGATTTTTGTTTTCAGTCCACCTCCACTCGGAGTCGGATTATGCATACTTCAAGTTTGCCCCGACTCGAACTATCGGATTTCCAACGGAGTCGGATACAGAGTCGGATTATTATCAAACAGTATCGTTGTGATATTGTAGTAATGATTTTAAAGCATATAAAATTACAAAATATATTTTTCAAATACAATTTAACAAAAAATATAATTTGAATTCAATTTTAACAAGAGAAATATTCCTACTACTAAAATTTAATTTCTCGTATTTTAATTTAGCGTATTTAATTTCTCTTGATTTCATTTGTCTTATCTTGATTCATTAATCTAAATTAAATAAAAATACCAAGTAGTTTTTCAAAATCGAAAATTACACTTAGTATGAGAGAGAGCTTGAATTAGTCACATTTAGAATTTTAAAGGAAACAAAATATTAGTGTAAAAGTCAAATTCAAAGTCGGATGTCCTTCAGGGTCGAAGTCGGGTCGGAGTCTCAGATTTTTATTAAGGTCCAACTCCGACCCGACTCTAACTCGGACTCGGATCGTAAAGTCGGAGTCGGAGTCGGATGACTTTTCCTCGGACTCGAATCGGATTATTTTCCTCGGATCGAGTCGCAGTAGGGTCGGATTCGGACTGAATTGCCATCCCTAGCCTGATCGCTCGCGACTAATGTTAGAAATTACTGCAAACTTTCAACGGTCGTCATTTCTCGCTCGATTTTCAGAATTGAGCTTATAATTTGTTGTTGGAAAGCTCTTGAAGTTTAGTTTCCAATGCCGCAAACGTTGCACTAATGCAATTTTTCTATAAAAAGTTATGACCAAAAGAATGAACATATATCAAATTTCAGCACAAATAAACTTCAAACGATCGTCATTTCTTGCTCGGTTATCGGAATTGGGAATATAATATATCATTGGAAAGATCTTGAAGTCTAGGTTATAGTGCCGCAAATATTACAATTATATGATTTTTCTATTTAAAACTATAGCCATTAGAGTGAATATGTCTCAAATTTTAACACAATCATATGGATTCCGCAATCATATTGATGCTCATTTTCGTTGGCCATTGTAATTCAATTTTTAGTTTTAGCTTGTTTTAGTTCAATGAGTGTTCAGAGAAAGTTTTTAAAGAAATGTTAGAGATTGAAGGTTTGAAAAGTAATCAGGGGCAATTTTGGAATTTCAATATATAAGGAGTGGCGATAAAATGAAAAGGGTGGCGAAGTTTAATAATGCCCCTTTTGTTTGGGTATTTACGTATTTCGGGTTGCAATTTATTTATTTATTTATTTATTTATTTTTGAGAAATAATAATAATAATAATAATAATAATAATAATAATAATAATAATAATAATAATAATAATAATAATAATAATAATAATAATACGACTAAATAACTAATAAAGTATTAATAATCACTACAATAAATTTAGCTTTTTGCGACATTGTACTTAGTGGCATTAAAAAAAATGCCACTGATTGATATTTTTAGTGTAATAATTATTGGTTTTTATTTTAAGTTCCACAATAAGTGATTTACTGACACTTAATTTGGTCTTTTGTGGCATATATAATTGTCACTATAGTCTATAGTGGCATTTGTGAGAAATGTCATTAAATCCTATGTCGCTAAAAGCTCTAGTGTGACTTTTTAATATGCTGCGCTAAAGGGTCTAATAAATGTCACTAAATCCTCTATATACAGTATAAGAAATTTGAAATAGCGACATCTAAATTAAATGTCGCTAAATATATCCCACTAAAAGCAAATAATGTTGTAGTAAATGCACTAATACGACTAATATTATACTAATACGACTAATAGTACTCTAATACGACTAATACGAGTAACAATATACTAATACAACTAATACAAGAAATAATATACGAAGAATAATACGACTAAGTCTAATTAGAGTACTAGTACAGCACTAATAAGACTAATAATAACTAATACGAATGATACCATACAACTAATATTATACTAATACAACTAATTCTACGACTAATACTAAACTAATATGACTAATTAAATAATAATACGACTAATACGGCTAAATAATTAATAAAGTATTAATAATTCACTAATACGAGTGTTAATATACTTATACAACTAATAACATAATAATACTCCCTCCAATTCATTTTAGTTGTCCCATTTGCTTTTTCACACTATTCATCACTCCCTTTTAATTTTATTTTATTCTTAATCTATAAGTTAAAACATACTCATGTGAGATCTTGTTTGATTCGTCCCAATGCAAGAATTATTTATATCAACTTTTCAGAATTTTTATTTATGCGTAATTAGAGAATTCGTCATTTAAATTTTGACCTGCCTCGACCCGGCCCGTTGAACACCTCTATTTATGATAAATCAAAAAACTAGTTTTTACCGTCTATGGAATTAGTTTTATTAGGCCGCGATAATTCCTCACATAATATCACCGTGACCCACTCGTGTGGACACGGGACACCCGTGGGCTTAGGCCCACAAACCCACACGTCAAGAGCGTTGACTTGCACATACATTCGGTGAAATTCATTGTTTCCCAAAACCATATGGTAGTAGGCATATTAGTTCATTCAAGATATATATATATATATATATATATATATATATATATATATATATATATATATATATATATATATATATATATATATATATATAATATACATATATATATATATATATATATATAATATATATATATATATCTATATATATATTATATATATATATTATATATTATATATATGCATATATATATATATATATATATATTATATTAATAATACATATATATACATACATATTATAATATCTAAGTCAACAACCCATTTTTATATCTCACATGTGAAGTACAAGTTTCATGTAATCTTATTGTCTAATTGTATAAACGCACTTCGAATATCTATTTCAATCTTAGAACATTGTTCTTAATTGTTTCAAATTTAGAAAATAGCTCTGACAAATCCGAATAAAAAGGTACGGCGAAGAGGCAACCCACATCAAATGTACAACGCACATATTGATGTGGGTTTTAATAATAGACACTTTAACATATGATTTTTTTTATTATAATTATAATTGATTATGGAAGAATTTATGCCCTAAGATTTTACAATGTAATTGTATA